>JAUJEF010000246.1:0-17500 GCA_030444885.1 Citrus sp. QX-2021 | reverse complement strand
CACCACAAAGCGCGATCGCGGGCGGAACCATCGCGCGCAGCAAGCAAACCAGCGCGCGGCACCATCGCGCAGCACCAGCGCGCATGTGCGCGGCACCATCGCTGCAACAACGCGCAAGCGCGGCACCATCGCGCGCAACAGCTCGCGGCACACATCGCGCGGCAACAATCGCGCAGCAAGCGCGCGCAACTGCACCATCGCGCGCAACAAGCGCGCAAGCCCGCGCACCAGCGCGCGCGCACCATCCCGCGCAACAAGCGCGCATGCGCGAGCACCATCGCGCGCAGCAAGCAAGCCAGCGCGCGGCACCATCGCGCGCAGACAGCGCGATCGTGCGCGGCACCATCTCGCGCAGCCCTCGCGAGGAATGCATACTGCCGACGCTCGAGGCGAGGCAAGGCAGCGGGAGGTCGCGGGCAAGGCACGCAGCCCACGCTCGCGCGGGGAAGGCGGCCGAGGCTTGTCGGCGTGCAGCCCCCACTCGCGCGGCAAGCAGCGCAGGCTCGCGAGGCAAGCTGCCCACGATCGCGGGGCAGGCGGCGCGCGCCTGCGAGCAGGGCCGGCACCGCACCCTCGCGACCGCGCCCTGCAACTAGTTTTCCTTCCAAACATGTCCAACGCACGAGGCTGCCCACGCCCACTCGCGAGCAGGTCAGCGCGCGCGACGAGGGCTGCCCGCTCGCGCGCGCGAGGCTGTCCATGCCCGAGTAGGGCATAGCTTCACCCACTCGCGAGGAACAGGCACAGCTCGCCCGCGCGCGTGCGGGCTGCGAGCAGCGCACGCTCGCGGGCAAGGATGCAGCCAGGCTCGCGCGGGGCATGCGGCAGGCAGTCGCGCGGCAAGCTACCCACGCTGGCGAGGCAAGCAGCGCGCGCCCCACGGGGCAAGCAGCGCAGGGTGGCGAGGCAAGCTGCCCGCGATCACGAGGGCAGGCAGCGCGCGCTTGCGAGCAAGCCGCGCGCAGCGCACCCTCGCGGGGCAGGCACAGCACCCGCGCTCGCCCAGGCTTGTTCGTGCCCGTCGGCACTTCCCTCGCAGGTGGCGGGCGGGAAGTGGCCAAGCCCCTATGGGCGCTGCTGCCGCGCTGTTCCATGGGGGCCGGATGCTGCAGCTAGCCTCCGTCATGCGAGAAGCTACGGGCAGCGGACGGCGTCCGACTTGTTTTTGAAGGCCTCGATTTTTGCGCGGACGCAGAACATGGGATAGGCGGGGTTAGGGGAACAATTTATTTGCCGCTGGAAAACAGTTTTAAAAATCGTCCAAAATGGAGAAACCCGGGACACAAAAAAGCTCGGAAGAAGTAACAAGCGGCACCGGAATGGGCTGAAATTTTAGGAGGCGCCGTATATCGACCTGAATTATCTGATGGGACCAAAAAGTGGTGGAAATTATGCCGGAGCTCCGGTCCCAAAATTTGGGCAAAAATGGCCAAAAACCGTGTGAGCTATAGCACTATATGTCGATTTTGCCTAATTTTAACGTGGCTTTTGAAATAAACAGGGATTTTGGGGCGCATTGCCAGATATGTGCGTTTGTTAACTGTCGGAGGAGACGGAATGTCCGATTCCAGGTCGGATCGAGTGCTTTATTAGCCGCCATTTACGCGAACGCGCGGGGCGCACCCATTTTAGATCGCCAAAAAGGCCAAAATTGCTTTGTGCGCTGCGTGGGATTTTTGGCATTGAGTGTTGTTTATGTTGGTGGGAGTTAGCTACAGGAGAAAATCGCGCGAGCGTGCGCCTTCGCGAGCTGCCGCGCAGCTCGCTGTGCCTACTCAGGCATTTTACAGCCTCGCAGACGGCAGCGGGCAGCTAAAAGCTCGCGCGCGAAGACCTGCTGCTTGGCTAAAGTGCGCCTTTGTGTGTTTACTTAGATTTCGTTTGAGCGTTAGCCTCATGAAAACAAAAGTCCGCCTGCCCGAGTTAGTGCCATGCCTGAGCCATCACACAAGTCTTGGTGCGCGCTGCCTAGCCTACGATCGTGGCAGCTTGCCGCTCGCGAGCGCAAACTTAGCTGCCGCGCGGTAGAGCTAGCACGCCGCTGGCGGCTTCAAGCCGACTCCAGCCTTGCGGCGTGGGCTGTCCAGGTATGGGAAAGGTGCGCTGCAGGGGGCTAACCTCGGCGTCGGTTCAGTTGCCTTCGCGGCTGCAGAGTGTGCCGGAGCGATCGAACTGAGCTAATTTAGGGTCAACTAGCTGGATCGTTTCTGTCTGTGCCGCGCTAACGCTTGCGCGCGATGTGCACCGCGCATGCGCTTTGCTGCGTGTGCCGCGCGCGCCATGGGAATTGCTTATCTGCATGCCGCCATGCCCTTCCGCCGCGGGGCTTGGTCACGACATGTGCCTCTCGGGACCGTGAGGTCCCTACCGCGGGTATTGGCGTTGTGCGCGCGATGGTCATGCTGCGCTTGCGCTGTTGATGCTGCCTTCCATGCCACGCATGCGCTGGTGCTGCGTGTGCCGCAATGATAACGCTTTACGCGCGCGATAATTCCGCTGCATATCAAAGCTGAGCCGCGTATGTGCCACGCTTAGCGCTCATTACCGCACGCTGATGTGCAATGAAGCGGCGCGCTGGCTACTGCTTCAACTGTTCTCGCGCTGCGCACGCGCGAGGAAATAACTCACTAAAGTCACTGTGCAAGCCTCTTTACTGGGCGTTCATCATTTAAGGCTTGAACCCATTCTTCATATTTCATGACCGAATACAACTATCCTGACAGAAATACGGCTATGTTTTGAAGTGGCGATCGCTTCTTCGTCGAATCCCGGCTCTGGACTGAAATCCTCATTAGGGGAAGGCAAATGAAGCACTGGAACAATTGGTGATTCGAAGCGCGTTGACGTAGTATGTCAATAGTATGCATCGACTCCTTCGGTTGTTGAGACAGCCCCCATGTGAATGTCATGGGTCAGTAACTGACGGCGTCGATTACTCAGGCGATGATCCTACGAATTCACTGTAATGTTAGTGTGTGCTATATCGCGTCTTGACGTAGCCCCAAAGCAACATCTCGTGCTGGTGAACTTTAATGATGACCATTGCTCGGGCATAGCGACCTTAATCGTGCAAGTGAACGTATTGGAGATCGGCTCGACGGCTTGATGCTCGTGCGGCGCGGCCGTCGCTCGTCTTTCCCAAGCGCGCTGTACACGCGAGAACCTGTTCGGTATCTAATCCATAAACGTCAGTTGAAACAGATGCTTTCGTTTCGGTTTCCTGTCACGCTGCTCCTTCCGGAGTGCGGGGTGGACTGCCGAAGGCGCTCCGTGTTCCGGCGTGCCTAAGCTCAGGCGCGCTCTTCGATACGAAATACCTTCGAGTTCTCTCGGATGCGGAATACTGCGCATGAACGGATTCTCGACCCTGTCTGATTTCCAAGCTACGCGCTCAAATCTCTTGACAGCGAACGCCACGTCTATGTAATAAGATCTCGGCAGCCCGAGCGGATTCACGGACATGGGCGCCGTGACGAAGAATACAAGTGATCCTGCCGTGATCTGCTGCTTGTCTCCAGGTAAACCGCGCGTAATAATGAACATAATTCGAACTGTCAACGATGAAGGATCATTTAGTAGATGGTGACGAGCTCGTTGCTCTGAGCGATTCTGACAACGGCGATACTGGGCCACACGTGGCTCATTTACTGCCCTATCAACACCGATGGTAAGGATAGAGACTGCACATGAGCAGTGGCAGTGTGGTGAGTTCGATCTGAGAGGAAGCTGACGGCTATACATCAGAAGGCAGCAGGCGCAAATGCAATCTGGCTGCGAAGACAGTAATGACAATAAATAACAATACCGAGAATCTATGAATATTTGGTTCAACAAGTTCTCTGAATCGCAAGGAGATCGATGTGAAACGAAGTCTCAGGTGCCTCAGTGCCAGGCAGCTTTCGATGATGCATTGTTTTGGATTGGTGAAATTGGAGTCAACGATTGGTGCGTTAATTAGAGGGATCTTCTGTTACAAACGACACTATCCGAAAACTCGCCATCCCTAGTTGTACAAATTTTCTGCAGGTAAAAATCCGAATGAGTATTCATTGCAATTTGCGTATGCAAGTAAACCTGCTACTTCTGTCAATGCAATATGGCATGGGACATAACATCATGGGCATTTCGGTTGTCTCTTCAAGTTCTGCTCGACAATGGTAATGATTAGGGGCAATCAGAAGGCATCATCTATTCCTTAAGTCGAGTGAAAATCTTGGTTTATGAGCTGAGCAACTCTGTGAACAACGACAAGTCTTTCATTAATCAGAAACGGCTTCAACGTCAGGCTGATCCGAGTCTCAACCATAGCGATCGCAGGCTGTGACTCGGCCGGATGATTACACAGAATGCTTGCCCGCATCGAAATCAAGAATCTATCAATTTACGAGGAAATAACAATCCCTTCAAGGTTTGCTGCGGATCCGAAGAACCTCCTTACAACGGTAATGAATGCGACTTGTGGCTCGACTTCTGCGAAAGCCTACCCGAATCGTGAATTGTTGGCTGTGCTGCTGACTGGATGATGTTGCCTACTGAACCCATGTATATGGTGATGAGTGACATGGTTCTTCAGCGGTTTCTCAACCTGCTATGCGTTCAGGTATCCTCGTGTCGCTACTAGAAGTGGGACTATGAACCTCAGGTTAGCGAAATTGGCTTGAGCAATAATAATGATTGTCTTTGAGCCTGTATTATTTTTTTCTAATTTTCAAATTCTGAGCCGTTAATCAACGGTTTAAAATTTCCATGAACTTGTATTAGTATGAGATAAGGTAAAATCTCTTGAATAAGTCAAGATCACCCAATAGGCTTGCTAGTACAAGACTGTTAACATTAAGCTGTATATTAAAGTGAGTAGTGTGTCCATTACCATTCCATCAGTTTGAGCAGTCATGAATCCAGTGCAGGAAAAGGCAATTTAAAAATAATAATAACACCACTCCCAGATTATTAAGCTGTAGATTAAATTTTAACACAAGAACTACTGGTTACCGCAATACAAAAGGGCCTATTTCTTGGTCAAATATTACATAATTTGCTACTTTCTGAGGCTATTGATTATATAATTAGACAGTACTGTTGATAAACATCTTCTCAACAGATGTCTGAGTTGATAAACAGGAAGCTCTAGAGTCACTTTCGAACAATACTGACTCCATATATGCTCTCTGAATAGCTTTCAACTCCAAAAATACACCCATCCCCTGGTTGAATGTTATTCGCCTTGCTAAAAGCTTCCCAACCGCTAGTCAATACTTTGAACCCAGATCTTTCGTGGTAGAGAACTGGCCACATCCTCATATCAGGATCCCGAAGGACCACCACCTTCCTTTGTGTGCGAGATCTTCCCCTGAAAGAAGAAGTTGGTAAGCATGTTGATAACTCCTGCAATAGGAAAGACAAATGTAATTAGTTCAATGGTTCAGAAGAAATACAAACAAGGTTTAGCTCACACCCAGTATCATCTACACAATAAACTGGAAGCATTGAAAGAGGAAATTGCATGTACATTCGGATCAAACTTTGGATTCCATCATCAAGGAACTGTAGCTATACAAAGCCTGGTTACATAACAACGCTCGAGGCAACAAATGAAATGATTTGCAAATTCTCTGTACTACTGCTTTATTGGATATATAGTATTTCATTATTTTCCGTTCAATCTATTCACTCACAATTGAGAATACAGGCATCACAAAAACAGCCGACAAACTCAAAAAATTAGTGAATTATAGATCATAAAAAAATTGTGAGACAACTCTACAAAGAAACCCAGTAAACAAATATAGATATTTTGCTCGCACATTTTCTCAAACAAATACTACTGATGCTATTGCAGCATAAATGCCAGATGCAACCAATCGTGAAAAGAAAGGACAATGCTATGGACCTTAGAAAGCACAAGGACAAGAAAGACAAGTGGCAGGGTTCTGCAGAACCACAGGAAAGCATAATATAATAATGTTGTCTTGGTAGAACAAATTTTGCAATCGATAATTGACGGTATGATGTGTCACATGAGCAATCATTATCAGCCATACTGATCAGAAAAAGTACAAACCTAAAGTGTTCATCAAAAACTTACAAGAAAAGGTTGACCATCTGATGGCGTCGCACAGGGAATATAGGAAGTAGGAACTAAATCAAGAGTTTCAGTTTTCACCACCTGAGAAATTCCATATTCTCTTCCTATCATATCAGAACACAGGCCACGTTCAACCTTGATGAGCTGTGGCAAATTTCCTGCATTTTAATGCATGCAACAATATTCTTAGACAGAACACAAAATCAATTGCAGGTTGGTCAAACTTTAAGAGAAAGGAACAGTATTTATCTTTCAGCGAAAAAAAGGATGAAGTAGAGAAAAGCAAGACCAAATATGTCTTGAACCATCTCTTCAGGCTCCACAGGCTGTTTTTTGATGATCACTACAGGCTCTTTTTTAACGACCTTTACAGTCTCTTTTTTAACGACCTTTACAGGCTCTTTTTCAACACACTTCATGCTTTCCTCTGTTCAACATAGCACTTTATTTTCAGCTAAATAGAGATGCAAAAAAAGTTGTATCACAGGAGGGGCTAGTCATGAAATCCTGACTACAAAATGAAAATTTTGTGACAGCAGAAGCTTCATGAACAAGGATCAAAGGAATTCAAGCAACCAGGAAGACACGCTTACCAAATTGGCCTTTCTGCATTCCATGAGTAACGGGAACACTGGAACCCCCAAACTCTCCAACAAACTTCAGTTGTGCACTTTGATTACTGTCACCAAGGGAGGTGCATCCCATTTGGGAAACCATACCCTGATGAACTTTTGTCAGTAGTTCTGCAAAAATTTAAAAAGTAAAGCCATAGATTAAAATATATTCTGATTAAAAAGGAATCAATCACATGATAAACACACCAAATTAGGAAAAGAGCAACTAACTGGTTAGTGCATTGCTCTCTTCCTCAGCACCAAAGCATTTTTTAGATACTCCACTTGAACTATTAGAGTTGTTCCCTTCATTCTTTTGCGGCTCAACTGCAGTTGTGAAAATTTTATGACAGCAAAAGCTCCATCAACAAGGATGAAGGGAAATAAAGCAACCAGGAAGACATGCTTACCAAATTGGCAATTCTGCATTCCAGATGTAACTTGAACTCTGGACTCCCCGTACTGTCCAACAAGCTTCAGTTGAGTACTCTGATTATATTCCACTGGGGATACCATTGCCCAATCAATTTCTGCCAATGATTCTACAAAATTTAAACAGTAAAGTCAGATGTAATAATATTCTAATTAAAAGAAAATCAATCATATGAAAAATATATGAAATCAGGAAAAAGCTGCTAACTGGATACTGCTTTGAGCTCTTCCACGCCACCATGGCATTTTTTGGGTACTCCCCTTGAACTACTAGAGCTGGTCCGCCCATCTTTTTGCGGCTCAACTGCAGTTGTGAAGATTTATGACAAGAGAAGCTCCACCAACAAGGATGAAGTGTGGAATAAAGCAACCAGGAGACAGGCTTACCAAATCGGCAATTCTGCATCCCAGTGGTAACTTGAACACTGGACTCCCCGAACGTTCCAATAAACTTCAGATGCTCACTTTGATTGCATTCCATTGGGGATACCGTTGCCCGATCAGTTTTTCTCTTTAACTCTGCAAAAACTTAAACAATAAAGCCATAGGTAATAATATTCAGATTAAAAGGAAATCAATCGTACGCTAAATATATTAAATCAGGAAAAAGCAACTAACTGGATAGTGCTTTGCTCTCTTCCTCAGCTCCATGGCATTTTTGGGATACTCCACTTGAAACGTTAGAGTTGTTCCCTCCATCTTTTTGAAGCTCAACTCTGCTTATTATTTGCTCCGTCTTTTCAACACCATTATTCTTCATAATGTCCATGTCAGATGCATCAGAAGCTGCAACTCTGTTCGGTATCTCTTTGTCCACAGGATATTTATTAACTAAAACATCTTCAAATTCAGATATCAGAGATGCATCAGCGTGATGAGAATAATCATCTCCATCCTTCATTTTGTCTCTTATAGCTGTGCCACAGTTGTTACCTACCATTTCAAAGTGGGACAAATCAAATACAGAGCATCTGTCTTCTCTTTGTTGGTCTCCCAAATCTCTATCAATTAAGTAGTATGGATCTTCAAGGAACTTTGCTCTTGATACAGATGGAGGCCTTTTGCCAGAAATCTTGCAGTTTGAAGTAATGTTGGTACTCGCCTTTTCCACATCATTCAATTCACACTGGCTTTCACTCATCTCTTCATCAGACACAGAAAAAATAGAGGGCATTGATCTCTCCTTGCTCATTGAATCTTTATCAGCTGTGTGGCATTGACCATCCCTATCAGTAGAATTTGTAGTAGTTCTAGCATTTTTTCTCTCTTTGCTCATTGAACCTGTATCAGCTGTGTAGCATTGACCTTCCCTGTCAGTAAAATTTGTCCCAGTTCTATATCTTTTCCTCTTATTTGTTGTCAGCGAAAATTTTTGCTTCTCACACCCAGTTTTATCAAAGATCTTTACAACAAAGCGTGATCCCCAAATGTAATCAAATACAAGAAAATCTCCAATTTCTAGCCTGTGGTATGCTGAAAATGCATTCCATCCTTGTCGAAAAGCAGGAGAGCCGTCCACATTGGACACTGATACTTCCCAACAATCTCCGCTTGAATCCTCAATAACAGCTTTTTTACCAATTACTGCAGACACCATTTCAGCAAATTTAGGAGGCAAGAACTGCAAAGGAACGGAATGGTTAGATTTGTACATTGTCAAAGAAGCCCCTTTCCACCACAAATAAAAATCCATTGCACAAGATATTAAGAAACAGGCATGCTACTTGCATAATCATACCCACAGATGCATTAATGAATGCACATCCATGCAAAGTTGATATGTATTCAGAAGCTTTTCTAAAATTAACTAAACAGCCGATAAGTCTCTTTGCAGGGGAAAAGTAATGAGCAGCATTCAAAGCAACATATGGAATATTACCTAAGCATTGAAGATATACAATTAGTGCCTTCACCTCCTCATGTATTATGTACAGTATCAGTATTGTAATTAAGAAATAACACGAAACTAACAGCACCTTGGGCTTGAATTAAGAATAAGGTACATTCAGTGTTTTCATCAATAAATTCACAATTTCATCAAAGCCAACAGGTGATTAACAAAACAATAAAATTATGGCTCTTGAGATACATAATGGGAAAAAAGAAGGGCAAATCTATGTATAGAACATGAAAAAAATTCGCAAAGTAACATACCAAAATTTCAGAGCAGTCTTTTCCAATCATGATTTTAAAGAAAGAGTGGATGACAGGAGATAATTTTGCCTTGTTCCGGTGAACCAGTAGGCATTTCTTAGTGCACTCTGCACAAGCTTCTACCTTGCCGCCCATAATCACTTCTGCTTGACAGCTCACTGTAATAATTTTTTTAATGTTTTTAAAAAGAAAATTATTACAAAATAAGGAAACACAACAAGTGCTATATATATATATATATAACAAACAGCCACAGCCACATTAATGAATGAAACACAACACAACACAATCCTAATGTACATTATGTATCAGCGAATAATGGTAAATAAAAAATATATATATGTATATATACACAGTGAAACATTCAAAGGGCAAGAAGATTATGACAAGGACGGTCTTTTCTATTGAGGGAGTCTATTACTGGATGGCTTTTGCGGAAGCCTACGGTCAAACAAACTAGCAGAGCGAACGTCTAGCAAGAGTGGAGCTAACCCCAGTGGAGCTGGCCTTTTTGGTCGTTTTAAAAAACCAACGTAAACAGTAATAGTGCTGGATCGACCAAGTACATATACATAAACTAGTGCCCGGAGAAATAAAACAAAAGAAAGTTAAAAGAGAGAAATCACAATAACTCACCGGTGGTGGTAACAAAATGAAACCTTTTCTTCAGATTTTGCTTTTGCTCTTTGAGCTCTTCGTTTTTCTAGCTTCATAAAGTAGCGGGCGTTTTTATTGGTCGTTCCTTTGGGTTCAGTTTCAGTCTTGTCCCTTGCGAGTTTCGAGTCAAGTTCGTACGTGCTGACTGTGATCTTTCTGTCAGAGAAATGCAGGGATTTTATAGAAAAGTCAATCCGGCGTCGTTGGAACTTCGAAGATTAAAGAATTGGCCCCACTCTTATTAAAATTGGGCTAAAAATGCACATTTGTCACATGTTTACGATTTTTGTTACGTGCCAATTGTTTTTCTTTTTTCTTTTAATACTATATACTGGAGTATTAATGATATTTCAGTACATTACAATTAATATACAACTAGTATTTTCAATTAAATTTGAGGAGTGTATACTCTACTCATAAGTGTCTAAAAAAAATAAAATTACATTTAGTTGTTTGTTTGAAAATACAAAAATGTAAAAATTCATTTAATTATTTGTCTGAAACTATGGAAAACTTAAAAAATGTGTTTATAAGAATTTTTAAAAACTAATTTTTTTTAATTCACAAATGCAATGTACATACTTATTATTTATATATTTTATCTTTTATTATTATAATTTTGATTAAAATGAAATCAAATTTCATACCATAATAGTACATTTCACCATAAGACAAAAGGAGAGATTTTAATTTTATAATAATAATTTATGAAATTCTAAAAATGAAATAATTTAAAATAAAGCACCAATCAACATGATTCATTCTCACCAGACAAAAGGTGAAAAAGAAAGAGAGATTTTCATTTTAGACAAGAAAAAGGAGAGATTTTCATGTGAGTTTTTATGCAAATTTTAACAAGACACCAAGTGAAAAATATTACCAAATACCGTCATTCTTTCGAAATTATTAGTTTAAAATTAAAAAAGAAAAAGGAGTCTTTGATGGGAAGAATATTACGAGCAAGATACTTCAAAAATGCTAACCGCAATTAGGAACAAACCATCATTTATCTGGAGGAGCATTCTCCAGGGGAGACAAGTCATTCACGAGGGGATGAGATGGAGAACTGGATCAGGTGATAAAGTGCATAAAAGCCATTGGATCCACATACTATAGACTTTCAAACCTATTCCAGCCCCAACTTTAAATATTTAGTAAACAGTGGCAGATTTCATTAATGAAAATCAACAGTGGAAAGAGACTCTGATTCACCAGCATTTTAATCTCAAAGATACAGGGAATATACTAAGAATCCTACTTCCAACTAGTCCAAACCCAAACCAAATCTTGTGGCATTACGATAAGAAGGGTCAATATCCAGTAAAGAGTGGTTATCAAGTAGCTTTGAGAATAAAAAACCCTGATTTCCCAACTTACTCTAGTAACATTCTTTGTCATTGGAATGCGATTTGGTCTCTTGAGATACCTGAGAAGATCAAGATTTTCATGTGAAGAGCTACAAATAATATGTTTCTAACAGCAGAAAAACTTATGGAAAAGAAAGTTTTGCAGGATCCAATATATCCAAACGTAAAATGAATGCTGAAAGCACTACTCATGCTGCAATGGACTATAAAGCAACAAAACAAATGTGGAAGTTGACTCCTTTTATTGAAGAAGTGCGGTTACTTGTTAATCAAGATTTGCTACGTATGATAAAGATACGATAAGAAGAGGAGGTAAAGAGGAGCTGAGATTGATAATTGCGTTATATTGGACAACATGGTATGCAAGAATTTTTTTTTTTTTCCCAGATCTCTGCAGCTAACGCCAAAGCTGTGTTTGAGAAATATGCTAAAGTTAAAATGTCTAAAGTGAGATCAGCAGCAAGAACAATATCAGAGAGAAGATCAAGCTGGATTCCTCCTCCTCAAAGATATTTCAAAATGAATGTAGATGAAGTAGTTAATAGAGATAAACATCAAATAGGGCTCGAAATTTGAGATAAAGATGGAAGTGTGATCACTGCAATGTTCAACAAAATGACTTTTCATGGAACACAGAACGGGTAGAAACAGCATCTGTTAATTTAGGCATTCATCATGTTCCAGAAGATACATAATTGATTCCTCTAATTATAGAAATTGATTGTAAAAATGAAGTATGATTTTATTTACACAGAAAGAGTTGTAGAACTGAATTTTTTTGGACCATTACTTATATTCAAAACGAGATGCAAATGGGGGACAACACGTTCAAAATTCAGCATATTCTAAGAGATTGTAATGCAGTTGATTGTGCTTTAGTTAAAATAGTTCTAGTTAGTGGTGATATTTGTATTTGAAAAAGTCCATTTCTCTTTTAAATTAGGTCAGTATTCACTCAGTTGATTTAGCAAAAGTAAATTTTTTTTTTATTTTTTCAAAGAAGAAGTCCTTACTTCAATTTTGATATACAAAATATTATGCAATTTAAAAAAATTTAAAAAGAAAAAAAGGTCTCGGTGATATAATTGAAAGATTTGATATGAAAGTAAAAAATAGTGCTCAAAATTGATTTAGATATTTAAAAAATCAATTGAGATGAATAAATTGAGAAACCTTAGCACAATTAATATATACATAGTAAAAGAAAAATAACGTTGCTGCTTTTCCTGTTCTTCTTGATTTCTGAAGAAAGAACATTGAACAATTCATTAAAAAGGGCATCTATACTGTGATCAGAGAAGGATTTCCTGTGCTTTCTTTCCGATCATTGGCGTGATCAAACACTCGAACATTTCGCTACTTAATTTCTTGGAAAAGGTATGGTTTCTTGAATTCCTTATAATTTCCTTCACATACAAACCCTAATGTCAACAAAATGCACGCACAACTTTTTATTAAAATAAATCAAATCGGGCATTAATATTTTGTGTAGAGGTTTTTTTTTTTCAAATATATGTTCGGTAGTTTAATTTCATATTTTGAATATTTGCTCCAAAATAAATAACCGAAAGTATTGTTTATACCTAGTGTAAACTATCTATACAATATGTTAGTTTTCAAATTAATAAATTTAAACATTTATGTGTATACTAAGTATTTAGGTAGATTGTAGAATAATTTTTTTTTATATACTGATATATTACAATCAAAACTTTATTGATATTAAGATACTTATTCTATCTCAAATTATGGGAGAGAGAATTATACTCTGTTAATATATCATTGAACACAAGATTTCTCTAGAAACCAGATTTGCAAGAAAGCATAATAATAACGCACAAAAATTGATAGCGGAGTTCAGTCAATTATGCCTACGTCTCAGGAGCTACTATAGATCTTTTACAAAGGAAATAATAGTTTATAGTGTTTACAGAAAACACTCACACCTCACAAGAATTTCACTCAGGAGTTTTGATTAAAAAAAAAAAACCCTCAAATTCTTTTCTTTATTCACTCTCTCAGATTGCTAATTTTTGGGGATTAATTTCCATTGCTATCAATTAGCCTATTTATAAGCTCGGAGCACAATTTATAGCCACACAATTTCCTTCACCTGCTAAGCACCGTGCTCAGGACATATAGCCTAATTTTTTCCACACAAAAACAATATTAAATTATTTGTTGCGATTCCTCGTTATTACCTGAAAATAGTGACCGAACTTTACCCTAATTTTCTACCCAAAATCAATATTAAGTTCTTCATGGATGCCAAGTTATTTACCATAATAAAGAATGAATTGTTTAACAATATACTCCTACCCAATTCCATTGAAAGGAGATTGAGTCCTAGCACACTAAGGAAACTTAAGTGCATGGCGCCAATGAGATACGAGCCAACTAATACTTCAGAGGGACGTTGGTGAAAATCCTCCACGTCAGCCCCATGGATCCCCACCCCAAACTTAAATTTTTTAATAATTCTTGAGAACGGTGAAAGTGGATAAAAGTAATCCCGCAATTATTAATCTGCATGGCTTCTAGACGCACTCCCCACCCCACCCCACCCAATCCTCTATTATATATAAATATGTTTTATTGTATTTAATAATTTATATTTTATCAATCTACTGTCGCATGATTAATAATTTTTTTTTTTATGTAATATAAATAGAATATGAATAAAGAAAATTCTACAATATTTTTCAACTTTAAAAACATTAATATATTTTCTTCTATGCTTTAAGGCTGCTTTCTCGCTTAAATATTTTTCACTTTGTAATACTTCATTTTAACATATTGTTTCTGAAATTTTTATATATTTTAAAAACTTAAATACTATCAATATTGTGATTTATTTTATCTGTAAAGTTTCTAATTTTAATTTGATCAAATCGATTTTTATATACTACTTATAAAATAAATGGAAATGAGGTCAAAGGGGATGGGAATATTCTGTTACATGCATTAGGGATCCCCAACCCATGTAAATTTATTAGAAGGGGACCAGGAATGGAGGCAGATTCTTAATGGTGGGAACAGAGATCCCCACCTCTACCCCCGCCCTATCGCCATCCCCACATTTGTAGCCAGAACACTCAACTTTCAACGAATATTAAAAAAACAGATTTAATAATATTGCGTATCGACTTCAAATTAAAACAGGCTAACCAAGGACGTTTTTTAATTTTTTATTTCTAAACAATGGAAAACACCAAGTGAAAAACATTCTCACTGCTCAAACCGAAAAAATATACATAACTTCTTATATCTCACACGTGATTAAAGAAGAAAATACGCCACTTTAAAGAGACTCATCGATTGGAGGGATTGAGTCGCAGTTCATCTTTTTTAAAATATATATATATATATATATATATATACTTATTTATGCAGTTTCTACGAACTATATTCAGTAGACTTTGGGTTATACTATTTGTATGACTCGGATAGTAATACAAATAGAATTATTGTATAATTTAAAAATAAAAAAGTGCATGCACCTTCAAGTTTTCCAAATTTTATTTTATATTTTTCTAGTTACTCCAGGTACGCTTGAGCTTGAAATTTCATCTGATTAGATTAGATTCTCACTGAATTTCAAGGGGGAAGAAGCTCCAGATCTTTTAAAATTAATATTGTTTTCTGGCGATTACAATTATTTTAGATTCATTTTATCAACATTGGTTAACCTGCAAATAAACTATCCACGAAACTAGCCTGCAAGTTCTATTGGCCACCTTTAGCTTGTACAGAGAAACCATGCAACATTGCCTACTAGCTGAAACACAAGACATTGCACAAAATTGGGGCTCTAAAACACTTTTTGAGAACCAAAAACAAAAAAAACAAAACAAAACCAAGACATTCAAATGAGCTCAATGCTTGGATCTACACCAGCGGCGGCAGATACTTGATTTTGTTCTTTAGCAACCATTCTTCTAAGTTTCAGAAGGCATCTCACCAAGCCCACAACACAATCGCACAAACTAAGGGCAATATAAAGCCCAATGCCACCAATGATACCATATGCGATAGAATAAGTGAGTGGCATGAGAAGAATTGTCACAAAAGCTGGCACTGCGTGTTTTATGCTCCCCCAGTCTATGTCCTTCACAACTTTCATCATCATCACTCCAACCATCACCAATGAAGGGCCAACTGCCCACGGAGGAACACTAGTTAATAGAGGAGTGAAAAACAATGATATAAAGAAGTATAACCCGACAATCACGGCCGTTAATCCGGTCCGGCCGCCTTCCCTGATGCCCGCGGATGATTCCACGTACGTTGCAATTGGTGAAACTCCTAATGCTGATCCCACAATTGTAGAGCTTGCATCAACCATATAAGCGATGTACTCCCCTTCAAATTTGCCTTGTTCATTAACAAAACCGCCAATTTCTGCCATGGTGTACAGCGTGCCCGTGGTGGCAAGGACATCAACGTATAACAAAGTGGCTAATGCCACCCAAACTTCACTGTGGTTGAAGTTAGTGAAGCTAATTACCCCGGCCGTGGACTGAATTTTGTGAAAATCTACTATCTTTCGAAAGTAGTTGTAGTTTGCATCACCTTGTGGAGAATGAGGAAAATATGTAACCGCTGTGCCTCTAATCCACGAAATCAATGTGACAAAGAGAATGCCATAGATCATGCTACCCTTAATCTCCTTCATTAATCCATAACAAGTGATTAAGAAGCCTGCTAAGCCTAGCCAAAAGTTGGGCTCCTCATTTTTCCACTAATGCAGGCACCGGTAACTGGGTCATTATCAGCACAAGCAGTGATAGTCAATAGTGTTGATGGGTCAGGCCCAACAAGGCCCACTCCCTGATGAAGCTGCAGCCCCACAAAAGCTATAAACAGCCCAATTCCTGCAGCACAAGCAAGCCTCACTGGCTGGGGAATAAGCCTGGCAAGCTGTGCCCTTAGCCCGAAAGCAGATATTGCGAGAAACGCACAGCCTTCAACTAGCACAACTGCCATTGCTGTTTGATAGGAAATGGAACCAGATCCGTGAAATCCCACCAAGTTATAGGCCAAGTAAGCATTTGCGCCCATGCCAGGAGCCAAGCCCAGAGGCAAGTTGGCTAAGATTCCCATGGCAAATGACCCTATCATTGCTGATAAAACAGTGGCAACAATAAGGTCGCTTCTTGTTTTTGCAAGACAGTTTTCGTAGCCAACATTAGGCTTCAACGTGCAGTCAGGGCTGGCCGTTTGGTTCACCGGAACTGAACAGTCAGCGACGGAGCACGTCCCTCCTGAGTCGGCGATGATTGTGGCATTAACGGTGATGATATACGCCATAGTTAAAAAGGTGGCGGTACCGGCTCGTAGCTCTTTAGTGAAGCAACTTTTTCTGGCTTCTAACTTGAAGTGATTTCAATAAAGCTCTTTAAAACTGCTTCATTTAGACCCTTCTCCATCTTTGTCCATGACTTCGACAATTTTTGAATAACCCAGTACCCATTTTTGAACAAAGCTCACCTCCACCCATAGTGAAAGTTATTTATATGTATATATATATATATAAAAGGATTAACGGATAATGAAAGGACAAGGAGTCTTAAATGTTGAGGGTTTTAGATGGAAGCAGAAGCAGAAAATGGGAGCGCTTTTGACTGAATATTAATGGGTTGGTTTGGCAGAGACGTAAGAGTAAGGGATGCTATTAAATGTTTAGCTATATAAAGGCAATTCATGCCTGGCTCTGCCATATAGTTTATTCATACACAACATAAATTTTATTCAATAAACAGTAATTGCCAAGGATGGTACGTCGATAAGATTCGATTTGACTATTTGACTTGTATCCTGCGATAGTGAAGGCTTGTTTAGTTAGTAAATTTAGTGGGCCGTAGCAGTGGAAATGACAGAACTATTGCTTTACTGCAATAACTATTTGTGTGATAATTTTAATCTACCTACTAATTTTGTGTTCTGATACCATTAGTGACTTTAGTTGATAGTTGATTATCACATCATAAAACTCATTAAATTGGTCCAATCCAATTACTCCAAGACCTGAGTCTAAATATTGTAATTAGCAAACAAGAATCACAAGGACCCAATTCAATCAAAGATCCCACAAAACCACCAAAGTGAAAACTAAAAAGAATTTAAAAAGAAAAAACATATTTAGTGTTTATAATGGTTCAACTGAAGGTGTATTCATCAACTTAAAGATC